>JAYJKW010000369.1:147524-176106 GCA_035084275.1 Hydrolagus colliei | reverse complement strand
TTGTGTGTGTGTGGAGTAAGGAAAGTTGCCCCAAGGTTTTGCCCTGATCTGCCTTGATTTGAACACGGATCTCATGCTTGTAAAGTCGAGTGAGTGAGTGAGTGAGTGACTGACTGACTGTGTGATTGACTGACTGTGTGACTGAGTCTAATCTAACCAACCGAGCTACAGCCGAACACGATTCTGATGATTCAGTCAGGCGTATGTAAAGTCCAGATCAGCTTTGACGCAGATCTCAGAAAAAAATCATTACGATTGTAATGTGTAATAACCAGGAATGAATCACAGCATGGGTGAGTCATTCCTGTTTGATCTATTGTGTGTCCCTCTTCAGTAGAGGGCCTTGATTCCAACTGATGAAAGCTGTCACTGTTAACTTCAGTCACCTGCTGAACATTGTCTCCCCTCATTTGTGGGAGGGAGAGAAAACTAGCTGTGCAAACTAGCTGCTGTGTTCAGCTAAGCTACACACAACAGTGTGTAGTGACTGCACTTTCCTGTCAAGCGTTTGCTTGCAAGGCAACTTGCCAATATGCTTAAAGCTCTGAAAATGACAATATAATAACATAATAATAATCCTTGCATTTGATAAAGCGCCTTATCACATCATTGCCACGTCTCAGGAAAGCTGTGTGTGTGTGTGTGTGACTGTGATTGTGTGTGTGACTGTGTGTGAGTGTGTTAGAGAGTATGTACACAGTGAGGAGTGAAATAGTTAAGAGCTTTCAAAACTCCCAACACATCCACACACACACACAAACACACACACACACAGAGAGGGGAGAGGACTTAAAAAAAAGAGGCAAGCCAGCTTTCAGAGAGAAACTTGTGGAACCTGAAAGGGAAGGAGGGTGTGTCGAGAGAGAGAGAGAGGGAGCTGGGAAAAATCTCAACGTGAAACTGACAAGGGAAAGGCTTGTATTTTCAGATCTCTCTCTGTCTCTCACACACTCCCTCTCCTGAAACTGGGAGGCTGTTTCTGTCTCTCTCTCTGTGTCTCTCTCTCCCTACAGTTTTGTTGCTGTTTGGGATTGATTGATTTTGAAGTGTAAGGGAGGCTAAGGATTTTATTTTATCTTTGTCTTTGAGGAATCTCTTGCGTTGGGTGTTGTGTGTGTCTCACTCACTCACTCACTCAGTGTGTGTGTGTGTGTCTCTCTTGTGGGGAGGTTTGGAGTAAAACTAGAGAGAGCGATGGGGGATGTAATCTCGACACAACCTCGACGAACCCAAACGCCAGTTCATCTCAGGTAAGAATATTAATTATTTTAGCCTTTTTTTTAACCCCCCTTTCCCTCTCTAACCCCCTCCTCCCCTCCCCCCCCCCTCTCACCCTACCCTCAATTCAACCCAAACACTCCCCCCCCCCACCCACCCACACAAGTCAAATTGAAATCTTTTTTTTCTTCCATGAAAACTTCAGTTCAAAGTTTCTGTTACCTGCCAATGTCACTGTGTGTCAGAATGAATCCTCCCCCTCCCCTCTATAAACATTCAACTGTTAAAACAGAAACAAAATAAGATCTCTTATCTACCCTGTCCCTTCTCTCTGTGTGTGTGTCTCTCTCTGTGTCTCTGTGTGTGATGTTTCTGTACTGTACTAATCACTGTGTACTCAGTAGCAAGAATAGCCTTTTTGTTATTCTCTATTGTAAATTGTATTAACCAGGGAATGAGGTTTACTAACACTGTAGTAAGTTTATTATTATTATTATACATGCTTGTCAAACAAATATCATAGTCTCTGAGGGGTATTTTAACCCCCCTCCCACCCCTCTGTGTCCCTCAAAACTCTATTCCCTACACATTGTCAGTGATAACAGTTTTTAGGGTCTGTTTTTTTTTAGCAAACAGAGATTTTTACTTGTGGGTGGGGAGTGGGAAGGGGGGGTTGGGAGGCTTGTGAGGGAGTTAGAGGGGGGTAAGAGAGAGGAGGAGGGGGGGTAAAGAGGGGGAGAGACAGAGAGGGGAGAGGTGGGGAAGACAGAGGGCAGAGAGGGTGACAGGGGGATGGACAGGCGGGTGAGAGGAGGAGGAGAAGGGAGAGGAAGGAGGATTGAGAGGGGGGAGAGAAGGAGGTTGGGGGTGGTGGGGTGGGGTGGGCAGAGAGGGAGGCAGGCAGGAGAAGAGAAGGAAAAACAGAGTGAGCAGTGAGAGTGGCAGGGAGAGAAAACACAGGGAAAGAGATGCCATTAAAACCCTATAGTGTTGGCCAGATAATGGGCAGACAGACAGAGAGACAGACAGACAGAGAGACAGATGATAGTTGATTTTGATTGAGGTAAATGTGGAGTTAATTAAAGACGAGATGAGAAACTATTTTTTTGTGGGGGGAATAAAGCCAGGAATAAAAACAGCTGATTGCCGCTGATAATGTTTTTTTTTGTGGGGGGACAGGGGATGGGGGGTGGGTTGGGGGGGGTAATTTTAACCCTTTGTTCCTGCGTTTGACAGTGTCCCTCATCATGTCAAATCAGGCGTCTCCAAGCGCTTGACAGGAAGTTCTGTAGCTGTACTGTAAAGTGGAGTGACTGTGTATTTTGTGGGCGAAACACAGCATAGTGAGGATGCCAATGGCATTACCTCTCTGCGTTTCCTTATCGCCCCCTCCTCCCCCCCCCCTCCCCCCCCCCCCCCCCCCCCGGGGCCAGGCAGCTGTGTGTGGCTATATAGGTGTGCCCCCCCCCCCACCCCTCCACTCCCACCCCCTCTCTCCCACGCTCACTACATTGACCGTCTGTGTTTCTCTGGCCTGGGTCTATTGACTATCTCTGTGCCTGTGTGACTGTCACCCTTACAATCGGGGCTTAGATTCCCTCCTCATTGTCCGTGCCCCAATAATAATCCTAATACAGTAAATATAATGATAAATTATTGTGTGTTTAAGCTACGCTGGCGGCTTGTTGGCCATTGTTTCTCTGGAAAAAAAAATCTCCTCCGTCTCTTTCTGTCTTTCTGAATAGCGCACAAATATACAGTCGATTCACTTTACAATATATTCTGTGAAAGCGCTTTGAGACACAGTCTAGAAGACGTGAGAAGGCGCCACATCAAAAGCCAGAATTATTATTATTATTAGTAGTGTTTGCGTTCACCTGAACAGGCAAACAGGACCCACAACCATCTGACAGTCCAAGGCCTCAAATACTTTCGCCCACACAGAATACACAGTCAAAATCCCCTTTACGGTATAATCTTGTCAAGCGCTTTGTGAGATGTCTCAACGACACGATAAGGCTGACAGACACACACACCCTCAAAGAACCGTCCTTGATTTAAAGTTCAGGAGATCGCGATGAGCGAGTGTTCTATCAAACCTATTTACTGTTGGTGCAGTCAAAGCCAAAAGGCCGGGGCAGGCAGTGAGGGGGCGGAGGCCAGATCTCTGTTTTGTGTGTCACTTGGCATTAAATTAAACCTGACTATTTTTCAGTGGAGGTGGGGGTGTGGGGGAGGGAGTGCACATTCCATTCCAACAATCTTATCTCTAGGATTGCCACATGTGTCAGATCAAAAGGCAACCAAACTCATACCTTGAACACCCCTGGAACTATCTTATGAGGGGGTGTGATACAAGCAAGTTTCCTTACTCCACACACACACACACACGCACACACACACGCGCGCACACACATGCCTAATAATAATCCGACTCCACAAAAACCCCCAATAATAAAATTGGTCATTTCAATCCACGACTGCGTGGGGGTGGGGGGGGGAACGGGGGGGGGGGGAGACGCTGCTGTGCGCAATCGGCTGCTGCGTTTCACCCACAAATATGTATACAGCCGATTCACTTTACAGTCTATCCTGTGAAGCGCTTTAAGACGTCGATAAGATGTGAAAAGCCGCGATATCAAATGCAATGATTATTGTTATCATTATGAACCTGACACTATAAGATGAATAATCCTTGCGTGTATGGTGACGGAACCTCGACCATCAAACTGTCTCGAAGAGTGGCTTTGCAAAGTTTCCCTCCCGAAGCGTAGTGACTGTGGACTGGCAGGCGAAGGCGGGAGCCAAAATATGGCCACACAAGTCAATGCCCTTCGGAATGAAAACAAAATCTGTCATTGAAGCCTAACAGAATTGGGAAGGATTCAAAGGAAATCCAGAGTTTGTGGAGGGGTGGGGGGAGGGGGGGGGGGGGGAAGTAGGTGGACTATCAAACTATCAACGTAGATTTGGCCTGAGCGAGCGGCTTTGACTTGGTTCCTCGAGGGAGGTGCCAACAAACATAAAACAAACTGAAGTGCTCCATGTCACAAGATCTCCTGAGATTAAGTTACAGCGTTTAATGCCCCCACAGAGTAACCAGAGTCACTGAAACCTCCAACAATACCAGAGGAGGAGATCTGTTAATGAACACTGAGCGTGAGTGAGAGACGCAGAGAGAGACAGAGACGGGGAGAGAGAGAGAGAGAGAGAGAGAGCGCATGTACACACTGTTAGAATGGGCTCCTCTGCACAGTACTGTAATTATAATTTAATAATGAGCCCCAGCATTTTGCTGTAGTGACTGTTTTATCACATTGCACAACCGCTCGACAAGGTTTATTAACGTGGGGGACAGTGACCTGTGTGTTTTGCGCCAGGCAGGCCTGTCCGCGATGGGGAGTGTTGCTTTTCAGAGGCATTTTGCTGCCGCAGAGCAGAGCAGATGGACACTGTGATAATAATAATAATACTAATCATGATTTAATCATCATAATAATAAAAATGATATTATCATTCGATAGAGCGTCTTATCGCATCGTCGAGACGTCTCAAAGCGCTTCTCACAATACACAGTAAAGTGGATGGGTTATTAGTGTTTGTGCGCACACGTGTGTGTGTTTTTTAATATATATATATATACACACGTGCATCGTGACCTGTTGTATGCGCTGGCTTGACTAAAACTGAACTCAACTCCTGATAAGGATCCAGCTGTTACTTTGATTTTTCTCTGTGAGCAGATTGCCAGGGAAAGGCGGCCGGGCAAAGGTCTTCATTAGCCTTGTGTATGTGTGTCTGTGTGCGTATGTCTGTGCGTGTGTGTCTGTGCGTGTGTCTGTCTGTGCGTGTGTCTATCTGTGCTTGTATCTATCTGTGTGTCTGTGTGTGTGTCTGTCTGTGTGTGTGTGTGTATACAGGGTAATGGGGTAAGAGTGGGGGCAGTGGGGCCTAGTTGGTCGTTCTTTCAAAGATAACAATAATAATCCTTGCCTTTGACATAGCGGCTTTTCACGTCTTCTATCTAGACTGTTTCTCAAAGCGTTTCACAGACTATGCTGTCAAGTGAATCGACTGTATATCTTGTGGGCGAAACGCGACAGCCAATTGCGCACAGAGGCTCGCATCCCCCCCACAAACAAAACAGTCGTGGATTCAAAATACCCCCATTTTTTATTTAAAGCTTTGAAGTATCTTAACCGGGAATGTTTCCACATCTGCTCTTGCCTGGAGCCGTTTTGGGCGGACGTCCCAAAGCGTCTCTCTGGCACCATCTTTCTCTCTCTCTCTCTCTCTCCCTCTGTATGATCCAGTCTCTCCACACTGCCCTTCCTCCCCTCCCAACTTCTTGGTTGGAGCTCGGAGGGAGTTGTGTAAATTGGGCTAACTTCTCCAGCAATGACTCCCATCCCGCTCCCCACCCCCACCCCCCTGCCCCCCCTCTTCCAACCAATGACTTGTGTTGAATCTCTGAGAGAACAAGTCTGGACATGCTGAGTTTTTAACCCCCCCCCCACCCCCAAAAGCATTCAACATAGGCCATCTCAGTCCTCACAAAGCCTCCTATCCCAGAAGATGGTGCAAACGAGCGGCAGCCTTACAGTACAGCTCTCTGTCACTGCCCTGCCCTGAACTCCTCATAATTATCGCTTTGCGAGAAAGTTCAGTGGTTGTAATAAAGTTGGGAGGGGGGAGGGTGTGTGGGGGGGGTTGGTTGAATGCTGAGGTTGTTGGAATTAATGTAGTGTAAAGAGTAGTGAGGAAAGCGAATGCCTGAGAGAAGAGAGAGTCTGTCTGGCTGCCTCAGTCTCTGATTTAAAGAGGAAAAGAGGGTCACAACTCGTAATTCAATTAGTCTACGTTTTCTACATGATGTAACATGCAACCAAACCAACCTCGTCCGGGCAGATTGTCCTTCGTTCTTTTTAAAAGAAGTTGTGGATTAAAACACACACAAGATAAAGATCATTTGGGGGTTTGTTAATGGACGTTGGCGGACAAAACACAGTCAAATCTATCTCAAGTATAATTTTAATAATAATAACAACAACAACGATATAACAATGATAACCAGGCTGAGGTGATCTGTGGGTATCTGGAGGTTTCCCCTGACCTTAATTTGCCTGAATTTGGAGGAATTCACACCAGCAGCTCCAAGTAAAAAATTAAAAAAAATGGGTTTCTCTGGATACCAGGAATGTCTGCTATGAATCTGGACATTTTTGTGGTTTGGAAATCTTGTCTGGCAGTATTGGGCTCTGAGAGACTGCTGTGTTCAAGTGGTAATAAGTCTGACCTCTGATGGGTGGGGGGGGGGTGGGTGTGGGGTGGGGGCAGAAAGGCGTCTGTGGGTTCTAAGCCCAGCCTGTAGGAGGCAGTACTGAGGGACCACTTGCCCAGGTGCAGACGGAAGTTAAAGATGTCAAAGCAGTTGCCGGGAAAGAGACTCGCTGCCGCGTTTCGCCCGCAAAATACACAGTCACTCCGCTTCACATTGTGTGTCCTGGGGAGCACTTTTCAAGAGATTAACTCTTACCATTAATCTCTTGAAATTCCATCCTGACTTGCTGCCTCCCTGCCCCTCATCTCAAGATGTGTCTCTCTCTCTCTCTTTCGCCAAGATTTCAGGCATCTTTTCCTCTCCTTCCCCCCCCCACCCCGCACCCCCCATTCCACCCCCAACCCCCTCCCAACTCAGGTGCCACCCCACCCAGCAAAACAGCTTTGAGACATCCTCCCTCCCTCTCTCCCTCCCTCCCTCCCTCCTGATGTGAATGGTGTTTGTACTTGGAAACCTGGGTGGTTAAATGTCTCGCTGGGGTACACACAGAACAAACGATTATTTTTTTTTTAGCTGTGAGATGCCCAGGCTCATTCTGGGCTGATTTTAGTGTTTACTTGTAATACCGTCAGACGGTTTAGTTTTTTTTTTTAAAGTCAGGTTGCGTTTAGGAAACAATCGTATCTCGGCTGCCGTGGGATAAATGGATGGCAAGTCAAGGCTCTGCGGAGTGCATAAATTATCCCACAAAGCCAGGAATGTTTATTTTATTGAGTGGGACGTTCGGTGCCTTGCCAGTAAGTTGAATAATGAATGTGTTCTGTTGATGTTGAATTGTGTGTGTGTTTGTGTGTAAAAAAATAAATTTAAAAAAAACGCAGCCTGTGGGATGGAGAGTTTTTTTTTTTGTTGTTGCAACCTCTGGTTTGGTTCCTTTTGGTCCAGCCTCTCTCTTTTGCCCCCATGGATCCTCTGGAAACTACACCCAGGTGCCCCTCCCGTCTCGCCTTCCTTCTCTCAAACTCCTTCCACAGTCTCTGTCTCAAGACTTTCCTCTCTGTCCGGGCCTTCAGTCATTCACAAATCCAACCCCCACCAGGCTCGGGTGGGTGGGTTGGTGGGTTGGGTGCCGGCAAACTCTCCACCGTCCATCCACTTGGGTTGTCCACCTGGGTAAATGGGTTTGAATGGCTTGTTGTTCCGTTAGAATGCAATAAAGTAAATCTCGTCAGCTCTGTGACTCTCTGTCGTTCTAATGTACAGTTGGGTTTGCCCGCCCTCTGTAACAAGCTCCCACAAGTTTAATGTTTATTGCTGAGATCATTGTGAGCCTTACCCCCCCCCTCCCCCCCGTGTATTTGATCCTGAGAGACATTAGCAGCTGGTTAGGTGGGGGTGGGGGGGTGAGGAGTGTAGTAGGGGTGGGTGGGGTGGTGTGCTGTGATGAAGAGCAAGATAAGCTCAGCCCTGAAAACAACATGTTCAAGAGGAGAAGTTAGGGAGGTTTATGGGAGACGAGAGAAGATAAAAGCCAGGACAATGGCCTGCCATGACAAGGTGGAAGGACAAGCTGACGAGGTTCTAGGCTGAGAAAGGTATGAGTCTCTCTCTCTCTCTCAGTTATGGGAGAGCTTGACTCTTGTAAGACTTAAAGGACCCCCTACATTCCTCGGGTAGAGAATAGGCAGGAACCTGTCCACTTTGTATTTCTCCGTGTGACGTGGCTGTCTCAGACAGACCCTTTGCATGTGGCTTCACTTAGAACAGGGCTGGCAATAGCCAACCAGGACTGTACATATTTAACTGTGGAATACTCTTTGAAGTGGAGCACTGCCCAGCGGAGAGAGAGCTGAAGGCGACATTGCTGTGGGTTTTGTTCCATTTTTGGGTTGATTTGCGTTAATGAAAACAATCTCTCGCGATTCCGCCTTCCAATCCAATCCGCCCGTCCGTCCGTCCTTCACAGCCGTGTGAGCCGTGCCAGTCTGGGAATGTTTACGTACCCAGTGCCATCGTTCCCGTCCATTCTGTTTGGTTGGGACGCCTTTCCTGACGTGAAAGGCGCTACTCAAGTCTCATTTTGCTGTTGGAATTGTTTTTTCAAAGAAAAATATAATGATATTGGGTATGAGCGCTTTGAGCTCACGTTTTGGGTTGGGGGAGCGGGGGGGGGGGGGGGGGGGGGGGGGCGGGAGATAGGGTGGAGGTGGGGGGAAGAATTCCTTCCTTTCAAAAGAGATGTTGAACCGAGCTCCAGTTCTGCCTTCCCTGCCCTGCCTTCCCTGCCTGCCCTGCCCTGCCTTCCTGCCCTGCTTGCCGTGACGTGATGCTGGTTTTGAAAAGAAAGTAGTGTCTCTCTCCCGGTTTCCTGGCCCCCACACACACAGTTCTCGAGATACAATGCAGAGCAGTTTGGTGATGATATTCAGCTGAGATTTCAATCTCTCCGGCCTCCCAACCCACTGTAGTCTAGTGGGGGGGCTTCATGGTACTGTACATGGTTACAGACCTCACTAAGTTTCTTAACTCCCAGCTGTCAATATCGAACTGTTTAGTTTGAGGGTTTTTTAATGGATAATAATATAATAATAATCCTTTGCATTTGATATCGCGGCTTTTCATATCATATCGACTTCACAAAGCGGCTTCACAGGATATACTGTAAAGTGAATTGACTATATTTTGTGGGACAAACGCGGCAGCGTGGAGTAAGCAAACTTGCCCAAGGTTTCGCTCTGCCCTGCCTGGATTCGAAACACAGGTCTCACGCTTGCAAGGCGAGTGCTCTAACCACTGAGCTACAGGAGGGAGGGAGGGAGGGTGGGAGGGAGTGGTGTGGTGGGGGCCAGCGTGAGATGCTAAATGAACGGGAATAAATTACTTTGTCCTGTAAAGGCTGCCCCTCATCTGCAGTTCACTTCTTTAGACTTCCCCTGTGAGTGCCTACAGTATTTTGTCCTCTTTAAGTGTTTCCTGTAATCATTGCTTTGTCCCCGGGCCTGTGTTTCTTGGATTCGATTGAGTTAATTGTTTGTTTGGGGGATGGTGGTGGTGGGGTGGGTGGCGGGGTGCAGGGTTGGCATTTAACTTTTACGGTAACGGATTGAGAGTGTTCTGCGGTTTTATGGCGCGGGGTAGCTGTGTGTGTGTGTGTGTGTGTGTGTGTTTGTGTGTGGAGTTCGGTAATCGTTGTTTAATCACTTAGAAAACACAATCAGCATCTACCGCTTGGAGGTAGAGAGGTGCTGGAAGCCAACACAACAACAACAACATAATATTATATATAAATGTATATTATAATCCTTGTATTCCCACCGCCCTCCCTCCCTCCCTCCCTCCCTCCCTCCCTCCCTCCCTCCCCCCCCCCTCCCCTCCCCTCCCCTCCCACCCCACCCCACCCACCATCACAATATAATCCAGCCGCGCTCCCACATTCTGCGAGAGAGGAATTTCACATGCCTAGCTCCTCACGCTTGGTCGGTCAGCGTAAAAATGCCATTAATCCCACCCTACTGTAATGGGGCTGGACCCAAACCGAACAAAGGAGGGGAAAAAATAGAGAGTTCGGTTCAGTGCACCTCACCCGCTTCCATGAGACCATCATGGCCTCTCTGTCTGCTCAGACATCACTCCAAACCACGCCCCGCACCCGCCCCCAACCCCAACCCCACCGGTGCAGAGCCAAAAAGAGAGTCTTTCTTGCCAATCCGAGTTGGTGATCAAATCCACGATTTAATTAACCGCGCGGGAGGCTATGGTTTTACTGCTGGATTAGGGGGGGGCTTTACACGCGCACAGTCTAGGCTGATCACTACTCCAATGGGAGTGGGCAAAAGAGCGTTGGGTTGTTGAATTTGTGATCCTTCGATGAGCCTTTTTGGACATTGTTCACCAACAAGAAACAGCCAGTCAGTCACTGCCCTTCCTCTCGCTAATGCCTGTGGAGCATTGTTGAGGTGGAGCTCATGTAGTTCCTAACCGTGAGGTGCAAGTGACTTAAGAATAATAATATACTAATTAATCATAATAATTATAATAATAAGAATTGCTAATGATGATAAATGAGTTGAGCTGCTATCTCCCATTAAGTTTTGAAGTATTCAGGGCGAGCGAGATTAAACTCATGTCATCGTTTCTGGAGGGTTGTCCTCCTGTTTATGTTCTGGGTTGCTAGGTGACTAGGGAGTCTCCTTTCGCCCCACCATCGGATCAACATTGGCATTGGCTTCTGTCCTGCAAGGGAGAGGGAGGATGTGTGAGAATTGCATTAACTCATTGAATAACCCTGAGATCAAGAGAACTGGTGCGAGGCTTGGGATGTGGTTATATATACAAAAAACACTAGATTATTTTAAAAATAAAAATGTCGATCGCTTCAAATTTGCTTTTCTGATGGATTACAACACAATCTAATTCAGTGCTACAGTCTATTCTGTGAAGAGCCAGGCCTTTGTGAGCCGGGCTGACACACAAAATGCACTGAAATGTAAGTATTATTATTATTAAATGGAATAATAACAGTACTGTAGTTCACACTGGCTATGTCTCAAGGTGCTTTATGCTAGGCATGTGTCCTTTGATGAGATGCGGCAAGAGCCAGGTTACAGAATGAAGGAAAAATGGTCAAACTGGCATTGGCTGATAATTGGTGGGGGGGTTTTCTGGTGCCACCTTCCATCGCTGCATTACACAGCGTTTACAAACCAGTGTGTCTGGGATCTCTAATCCCTCCTTCTCCTCCCTCCACAATCGTATGTACTGTACAGAATACCCGACTCCCGGGGTAAACATCGTTTGGGATGATGATCACATGGGAAATAAGGATCTGGACCTTTCGACGCTTTTCCAAATGGCGAAGGAGACACTCCCCCATCCACTACCCCCCACCCCCACCCCCATATGTGGCACATTTATCCGTCTGGTTTGCATACCCTTGAGCGGGGGTGACGAATTTTTACCTGCGTATTTACATAAGTGAGCGAACGAGGTGAATGACTTTGAAGTCGATTTGTGCAGTTCCAGTTCATATGGAAATCGGATTGAAATGAACAAGGCCTGAAGGTATGAACATGGTGCGATACATAAAACAACACAATGATAAATCATTCCATTCGATGCAGCGCCTTATCAAATCATTGAGGTGTTTCAAAATGCTTCGCATATATAGTAGTGTACAGTCAGTTGATTGTATATTTGAGTTAAAGCAGTCACCAGCTGCCTGTCCACACCAATACCTTGAACTCCCAACTTTAAAAAACCTGTCAGTTTGCTTTGTCCCAACATTTAAGTTGGTTTTAACTGGCAGCCGAATGAATTAATCTTTCATGTGTCACAAGCTGAGGAGCGTGTGTGAATCCCACCATCAGTTATTTGGCTGAGAACAATTCTCTTCGTCATTTTTCGAATTGTTCAAAAGGTGGGGGAGGGGAGAGGAGGAGTGGGGAGGAGAGAAAAAAAAAGTTGGATTAGAGTTAATGAAAAAATATGCTGGGAATGTACGAGGAATGTTGATAATTTTCCCCCTGGGAATGATCGCCAGCTCCCAGTGGCTCTCTCTTGCACTGCCGTCAATGAAAAGGGAATTCTTCCAACGCGCATAATACTGGCTATTGAGCGAGCTATTGAGGGAGTCTGTTTAAAAGTACCCCCAAGTTCTCTGCGAACTCGCTGAACCAGCGAGCCTCGGCGAGAATAGTTTCCCAACAAAAAAAGTCACGATTGCCATTCATTCTGCCATCTTAGCTGCTCCCTACACTTTCCCAGCCTTTTCTTGGAAGCCAGGACTTTGCTCTCTCTCCTCTGTGGACGCGGCAACACAAGCAGTCTGTAGTGAAGGTGCAGTCCGTGTAGGACATACCACACATAGCGAGGCCGGTGAAAACATTTGAACAATCTCTGGGGAGATTAACTTCCCATGTTGACAGGGTCCAGAGATTTCTCTCTCTCTCTCTCTCTCTGTCCCTCTGTCTCCAGCGGGGGTGACTGGAAGCTCAGGTCAACGGTGTGGACATTGCGAGTGTCCCTTCTCTCCCACCACCCCCCCACCGTTGGGCTGCTGGGTTGAGGCACACACCTCTTTACTCCTGCACTTGGCTAACACTAAAGCTAAACGTCACTGGTTCAATTCCCTGCCTGTGCTGACTGAGCTGGATCTCAGTTACAATAATCCCATTATAATAACAACCCTTGCATTTGGGATAATGCCCGATCGTGGACTTGAGATGTCTCTCAAAACGCTTCACAGAATATACTGTAAAGTGAGTTGACTCACTTTACTTTGCGGATGAAACATTGGAAGCCGATTGCGGAGGTCTTCAATCCTGTGGCGGGGGAGGGGGAGGGGGAGAGGGGGAGGGGAGGTGGATGGGTGGGGGGAGGCAAGGCAGAGGGTTTAAGGGAGAGTTCCAAAGCTTTGAGATGTCCTCCCGGTGTGAAAGACGCTAAGCGATGTAATCTGTTGTTGCTGCAGTGGCTGAAATTTGCATTCAATGTTGTGGTTGTAATTCCTCCTCATCCCCACCCACCCCCCTACCCCCCACCCCCCCCCACCCCCCCACCCCACCCAGCCCCAAACCACCACCATCACCTGCAACCCTGGGCTGCTCTTAGCAAAGTTTGCTGAACAAATAATGAAATTTGCTCATTTGAGCTGGGCTTTCATGCAGTCGTGATTGAATCAGATCTCAATACAATCTGCACAGTATTTCAGTGAGCTGCTTTGATTGGAACAATAAAGGATGACAAATTAACACGAATCTCCTTTGTGCCCCACTGGTGTTGAAAATGGTTCCAATTTGATGATCTACGCAAACCGCAAACTGTATGTTTTGTGGGTGAACTCATGGATCGATTGACTGTATTATTATTTTAAACTATTTATTCAATCGATCATTAACCCCAGGCAAGCAAACAGAGGGGTGCGGAGGTGGTGTGCGAGTAGTGTATACACAGCGAGGGCGTTATTGACTGTCTGTGTGATTTGAGTACGGTTTATTGAGGGTGAAACTCTCTGTGATCGGTCAGTCTCATCTGCGAATCCTTTCAAAAACGTTGTTACTGTCCATTCGCCAGCGTTGCTGTTTAAACTGGAACTCACAACAAACGCTCGGAAATCTCTCGATTTTAGCCGTGTAAAATTTAGGGTGTAATCCAAAATTACAGGGACTGTTTCCAAGGATCTGTTATTGAGTGAATGATAGACCAGAGGCTTAAGAAAAAAAATGTTTTGTGGCATTTTATAAAATGCCCGACTTCGATGGAAATCAAATTGCTCTGAAAAAGAGTAAAACAATTGGTGGCCCAGAGAAAGCAAACCATTGACCATGTAATTTACCACTGAGTGTATATACCAAATGCTTCATACAAAGTGGTTCTGGAAAGGATTTGAGCTGCCTCATGTTGTCACGTTGTGAGTTGCTCTCTCTCTCACACACTCACCAGGGGTTTTCAACTGAGCGAATGTTCACTTATTGCCGGGGTCAGTGATAAAACTTATAGCTTCTCGTTTTCAAATCGCATTCAAACCCCTCTGGGCCTCGTCAATCAGTCAGTCAGTCAGCAGCTGATGAGGGAGAGAGAGTGGGAGGGAGTGTCGGTTTGTGAGCTGAGCAGTTTTTAAAAGACTTTACGTCAAGGACTTCCAAAATAAAGCCTAGAAGCCAAGACTTGGTGATACGCGAACCAGAGTTTCCCAATGGAGCTAGTAAAGGTGGAGGGTGTGGTGGGTGGTGGGGTGCGGTTGGTGGCGGGAGATTCATCTGACCAACTCCTAAGCAATAGAAGGAAGAATTTACACACTGGTCTTTCTCTCCTGGTCAATATTAAACATCAAGAATCTGCCCTTTTTCGTAAATGTTGAGGATACCTGGTGATTCTCTCCCCTCCCCTCCCCTCCCCGTCCCTCCCCACACTTCCCCATCCTCTGACCAAGCACTAGTAGTCACTGTTAACCCTGATCAAAAAGTGGGAAAGATCTGATCAGTTTGTCATCAGTCAATAACAAAGCTCGTGTACATGTTTCCTTGTGTGTGCGTGCGTGTACGTATGTGTGTGTGTGTGTCTAAACTCCCGTTTGTAAATTGCAGACGAAGCTTGTGTTTCAATCAGCCTGGGATTAGTTGATCAATACCTTTCAAGTTCCTAGGCATTTGCCATCTCAGAGATTTCCAAACATTGCCACTCATATTTAAGTGCTAATCCATCACCATCCCATTCAATGCAATGAGAACGTAACTGCTTTTCAATTGGTCCTGCTTCTCCCATCATTCATTGTTTCCTCTCCCAACCCCTCTCTCGATGCTACATTGCAAATCGATTAAGACAGACTAGGGCTGGAGAGAGAGAGAGAGAGAGAGAAAAATGATTTTCTAAACAGAAAACTATCTCATCTGTTTCTTGAAAGAATCAACCCTTTTGTGTTCTGTTTCCGCTGCCTCCTCTAAGGAACCTGCTCCATTACCTTTACCGCTCGGATCACTATCCATTTGCGTTTGCTTTAAATCGTTACATTACTGACATTTTAAAATCCCTAACCCCACCCCACTCCCTCCCTGCCCTTTTCACCTCCAAATCACACCAACCACAGCCAGCCCTGTTGCAGGATTTCACATTTCCCGACCTTGTTAACGCAGGCCATGTGCGTTAGTAACTAATATCCTTCAGAGAGTTGGCAGTGACTGTGGGAACGAGAGCTGGACGGGCGGGAACAGTCGTCAGTTGCAGTTCCTGCCTCGCGCTTAACTCTTTTGTCGCATTCCCTTTGTTGTTGTTGCAAATGATCATTTAATAAGCCCGACAAATGATGAGGGGCCACTCTCACAGCCGAACACTCTGTCCCTCAGCTCGAATGTCAGCCCAGCAGTGAGTGGGTAGAGAGGCCCGGGCAGCAAGTCACTTGTGATCTAGCCGTTTGCACATCTCCCCACCCCCCCGACCCACCTCCACCCCAACCTTTGCCTCTCCTTTTCCTCTCCGCTGTCTCCCGTTTACTCTAAAAGATTAGTCCAAACAAATGATTGGAAGGCAAGTTGGAACAAGCCACAAAGTGGGTGTAGCCGCATACCAATTGAGTTTGGCGATGTTACGTTTTTTTTCTTTCTTTCTGACTGTTTCAGCTCTTTTGATTTATCCCAACTCGAATAACACTTCTAATATCGTGCGTGCGTGCGTGCGTGCGTGCGTGCGTGTTTGTGTGTGCGTGTTCGTGTGTGTGGTGTGTGTGTGTGTTTTGTTATTACGATATGGAGACAACGGGACAACACGTCACCAAACATGGTGTTGACCTATCAGCCAGCCTCGGTCATTAGGGCCGTTGCCCCCCCGAGTCTAAAGGGGGGGTTCTTGTGGGTTCATACCCCCCACAGTCGGGGACTTTGAGCAGCTCACAGTCTAGGCTGGGGTTGTGCTGGAAGTGCTGCCCTTCAGATAAGACATTAGACCAAGGTCTCACCTGTGCCTGTTCAGGTGGATGTTAAAAATCCTACAGGCCCTGTTAGAAAAGAGAAGTGAGTTTCTCCCTGTGTCCTGGTCAGTAGTTCTCCCACCCGCCCACCCCCTCACTCTCCCCCCCCCACTCTCCCCCTCACCACCCCCCCACCACTCTCCTCTCTCCACCCACCCAGACCCTGATAAGATTGGGCACTTATTTCATGATTGTTTATGGGACGTCGCTGTGCACAGATTTGCTGCTGAACAAGCCTAAACTGGGAGTTTGAACCCACAGCCCTCTGACTCAGAGGGGAGACACACACACGAACCTTAAAAACAAACATAATCTGCAAGAAAAAGATTCAACACGCAACCAGTTCCCAATAATTAGGCCGTGGAGTTTCTGCAAAGGGATATTTTCTCTGACTCCCCTCACCAGAGTATACAGACACATGCTCCCATATTTGATTTGGCATTTGAGTTCCATAAACATTCTGTTCGAACAGAATGACTGCAAGACGTTTTTGTGTAAACATTTGCAAGTTTGTTATGCGGTAGATCCGACAGAGAGAAAGAGAGAGAGGGAGAGAGAGGGAGAGAGCCTTCGGAATGCTTTCTACCTGCTCCCCCACCCTCCCACTTTCATCTCTTGAAGCTCTCGTGTGATTGTATTGTTTTGCTAGCCAAAACGCACCGCGCAAATGTGAGGTGGAGTTTGCTGCACATTGTGTGGAACGTGACTGCGAGAATCTTCTATTTAAGGCTTTCTTTGACTTTTAGCGATTGTGCAATACTGTATGTAGAATATGGTTAGTAGCGCTCACACCTTAGACTTCTAGAACATTGTGTATTGAAGCCCAACCTCGAGCTCCTAATTTAGGCTGACATTCCGGGCAAAAGAGTTTTAATTCGATAAATTAGTCTGTAGTATTTCATCATTAGAAAAAGAGGTTGGCCAAAATATTCCTGTATCTCCTGGAACTGAAGGGGAATTGGGAATTAAAAATGGGCAGCAACGAAACCCAACCGAGAAATCTCAACTCAGGGGTGCGAAGGGGGACACAAGTTCATCTTAAACTCATTCCCCTTTGAAGTGAAGTGACACAGACTGGCTCTCAATCAATTGGAAGGATTTGTTTGTGTCAAATTTTGTGGCCTCCCTTTCGTGTTTGGGGGTTGAAATTCCTTGGTCGAATTTCACACCAGGTGGACATTGACTTTGTGACTTCAAGGGAAATTGCTGTTGTGTTAATTTGTCCTCTGCCTACGTTTGCCTACTTTTATCTGTAGCTAGAGGGATTGACAACGCCAGGAGAAGCACACTGCTGGGTTGTTTGAGGTCATTGGCGATGTGAGATTCATAATGGATTGTGGGGGTGGGTGGGGGGAGTGGGGGGTGCGCGTGGAAAGACTTTTATCAGTCGTTATCCCCAAATGTTACAAATAATGCAATTACAATGCAAAACCGATCTTAAAAAAAAATCCTGTTGCAAGCAGCAAGTTTCTGGCAAAAGGCCATTTCCATTATTTAATGTATTTCCCGCCCACCCTCCATATTTTGGCAAATGGCTGTTGGTATCCTTTGCAGTATGTGTGTTCCACTGCGGAAGTCTTGCAATTAAACCTCCGACTTAGCCGTCTGGTACAACTGGGTTCGATGATGCCATATAGAGTTCACTCGGGAGAATCTGTTACCTACCTACCTACCTACCCACCCACCCACCCACCTACCTACCTACCTACCTACCTACCCACACACCCACACACTCACCCACCCACCCACCCACCCACCTACCCACCTACCCACCCACCCACCCACCTACCCACCCACCTGAAAAGCAACAACAACAACTTGGGATTGCATTTATATAGCAATACTCCGCACTGTATTGGGAGTGGCAGCCTAGACTGTGAGTTCAAGGATCTACGTGGGGAGTTGAACTATCAATCTTCTGTCTCGGAGGTATGAGTGCTACCGACTGAGCCAGGCTGACCCCTGTTTTCTCAGGGCAATGCACCCAGTATCTCCACTTTGACTCCCAATACCTCACCTAGTTGTCGACTCTTGTGGTACCAACTCAACCTGGCTGCCGCGTTTCGCCCACAAAATACTCTCCTCTAAAATGCCTTTGAGAAAGGGTTCCCTTTTAGATGACAATTGGCTTGCCTGGGTTCCCTTTTAGAAGGACTATTCTTTGTGTTGTGGGACAGGAAGCAACTGCCCAAAGAAGCTGAAGGCCACGATTATGTTCCACAGCTCATACTATAATAATAATCCTTGCATTTGTTATAGCGCTTTTCACATCTTAACGACGTCTCAAAGCGCTTCACAGAATATACTTTAAATTCAATCGACTTTACATTTGTGGGCAAAACGCGGCAGCCAATTGTGCACGACAGCGTCCCCCACACACAGTCTTGGATTGAAAATGACCAATTTTTATTATTGTGTGTGGTTGGGGGGTTTGGACGGATTACTATTGTGTGTGTGTGTGTGTCTCTGTGGAGAGTAAGGAAACTTGCCCAAGGTTCTCTCCCCTTGACTTGCCTGGATTCGAACACAGGTCTCACGCTTGTAAGGCGAGTGCTCTATCCTGGGTGTGTCTGAGCCACTCGATTGAATTGTCGACTTGTAACTGGGTGATTCATTATACGTGCATATCTGCAGTGATGGAGGTGATTACTGCACTGTTTGGTGTCCGGTTCTCACCCAACCTGAACCTGATCACTGTCAGGTACACAAGCCCTCAGA
Organism: Hydrolagus colliei; assembly: GCA_035084275.1. Taxonomy (NCBI): domain Eukaryota; kingdom Metazoa; phylum Chordata; class Chondrichthyes; order Chimaeriformes; family Chimaeridae; genus Hydrolagus; species Hydrolagus colliei. Next base: position 157,429 of record JAYJKW010000369.1, on the reverse strand, counting down.
AACAATGCGTCTTCATAACGGGTGGGAATTGGCATCTTACCCAAACGCTGTGTGCATGATATGATCCGCACTTGTCAGGACAGCACATCGATGGGTGGGTGGAGGGGGAGTGTGTGTGTGTGTGTGTGTGGGGGGGGTGGGTGGGTGTAAAGCAAAAATAACAAAGGTTGCATTATACTGGGGCTGTGACTCACTCTGGGTATACAGCTCAGGTTGATGGTACAGTATTTTCTTTGGCGGACACTCAGAGACGAGCGAACACACGTCAAATGCAGGCGTGTCTGCAAATCCACCGCGTCTGTCTCCTCTTGCAAATGCTTGACGGTTGAGGAAGTGAGGGTTTTAATATATATTTTATATTTACTCGGCTGGCACCAGTGTCCAGCCAGGAGAGCAAACAATGCCCCTGTACTGACATGTGCTATGGGGTTGAGTTTTTAAACAAAAGGCAATTCACACAGCCTAACAAGATCGCTTTGAGCAATTTCTGTTCAATGCAATTAGCTACCAAATGCAGTCAATCCACTTTAATGTATGTGCAGTGAAGCACTTTTGAGACGTTTCAACTGCACGATAAAATATATAAAATGTATGGATTTTTAATTATATTATTGTGCCTTATTTGAACCGCATTGTTGTCTGTCTGTCTTGCAGAAAGGACAGGCAGGATCCTGAAGGAGTTTTTTCAGTTCTACGAGGATCAGTTCCCACTGGCTCTCTTCAATAAGATTCGCTACGAGGTGGAAGAAAATGGCGGCCCGCAGCCGCAGCTTCTGGAGAGAAAGGCAAGTGCATTGAAACTGGAGACCAGGCCCATTGTGGAGCTCTTGTATCTCAGTGGGTTAGAGCCACTCGCCTTAAAAGCGTGAGACCTGTGTTCAAATCCAGGCAGGTCAGGGCGAAACCTTGGGCAAGTTTCCTTATTGCACACACACGCCTAATAATAATCCCTCTTAAAAAAAAAAAACTGCAATAAAATTGGTCATTTTCAATCCATGGCTGTTTGTGGGGGGTTGGTGTGGGGGGGGGGGGGTGGGGTGGTGGGGGTAATATTGCTGTGCGCAATTGGCTGCCGTGTTTTGCCCACAAATATATACAGTCAATTCACTTTACAGTACATTCTGTGAAGCGCTTTGAGACACAGTCTAGAAGACGTGAAAAAGCGCTGTATCAAATACCAGGATTATTGTTTATTTCTTGTAATGTATTGATTCAATATGTCCTCATCTGTTTTCTACCCACTGGCCTCCCATCTCTCTGCACCCTAGTCTGGCCGACTCTGCTCACTCAGCGGGGATGTATGTGGTTTTCCTATGGATGGTTTCAGCGTCTTGTAAAGCTGAGAGCTCAGGCTTAACATAATGGAACGTAACAAATAAATAAATGCAAGTTGTTGTTGCAGCTGCCATTTTATCGTTGGCTGTTTTTACTAATGATTTCCAAGTCCTCATCGTCAAAACTGTCGAGTGCAGTTTACAACTCGCGGGCTGAGGAGCAAACGAGCCAATGGAACACAGAGCCAGAGAGCAAACCGATATCCTTATTGTTTAAGCTGTCGTTGGTGGCTTGCTCTGTTGCTATCGGCTTGTTTAGGTCTGGGAAGCAAATGGAAAGCAAATAAATACTTTGAATTTTTTTTCACACACTGGAAAACGGGAGTTAGCACAACAACAAGAGCAGCAAACTTATATTTGTATAGCTCCTCCCTCGTCGGGAGGACGTCTCAAGGCGCTGACATGGAAGGCTTTTGGGATCTGTTTATCTGTACCATTATGTGGGATGCTGGTCAACACTTGAACTGCACTGAGCATCTTCCCAACGAACGCCCAGTGTTGGATATGACACTGGTACAGAGTGCGTCACTCATTGTTGAGTCGGACGCCACATGGTCCACGAGTGGCTTGTGGTCAGGCCTGGCTTTGTCCAGAACAATTCCCCACGTTGTTTAGTTGTCAGATTCCCATCATTTGGTTGAAGGCCAAGGAGTGAATGGCCATGTGATCTGGGACTTTTTGATGAATAACCCAGGCTGGAATGGTTCAGACCATTGTTTTGTCCCCTGGCGTTAACATTTTTTGGTTTTCATACAGTTGTGTAGAGACGGTTGTTGCGATTCTCTCGCTAGCTGGCTGGCTGGGTTCCTGTCTCCCCTCACCACCCACCCACCACACCCACCCACTGCTCACTGGTTAGGTATCCCCGGAACTCATGGCTTGCAGTGATAGACGTCTCTCTTCACTTTGGTATCTGGTGGAACAAATTCCGCATTTCGCTTGCTTCAGATAACTAGTTGGCATGACTTCCTGCCTCGAGCCAAGGGAGAAGAGATCGCCTTATCTCCCCGCGATGTTTTTTCAGTTGTCTCGGTGTTAAATCAAACATTTTACTTGTTCGAAATTCTTCACCCAGAATAATTATTTTTTAAAAATAAGAATTGTTTGGTCAGCCGGGTGTCAGATACACTTAGGAACCCATGAGACACATCTAAACCAAATTACTGAGAGGTCCAAATGCAAATTCCTATTTGTCTAGTACAGAGGGTGGTGCATTCTTTCTTATTATTTCTCTCTGTCTATTCTACACCTGTCCTGAGGGAGTTGTCCGAATCCCAGAGAATTTAGATGACATCCAAGGCTTAGGGACCCCCAGGGTGGGTGTCGTTAATGTGAGTCCTGGAGATAAAATGTTGCATTTTTGGGGGTAGATTTAGCAAAAAGCTTTCAGTAACTGAACTTTAGAAATCCCATTAAGGGCAAACGGTTATTTTTGCGGAACCTCGCGTAACCTTCAAGGTCAACCTTGCTCAGAGGTCAACCTTTAGAAAACGTCCAGGAAACTTCTGGCAACCTGATCTGGTAACTGGAGAAGACTTTTTTTTCATAGGAATGAGCGTTTGTGTGTTTGTTCAGGCATCAGCTTTGCACATCCCATTGTTTGGGTCTCCAGTAGGTTAGTCCTAAGCTGACAGTGCCTTCAGAGCATGAGGACCACCCACAGGTTGTGTTAGGACAGGATATGGAGGACAACACCTCCTAAACTGGCTCCGCACTAATAATAATTATCTGGTGGATTGTGTTGCCTAAGACACTGGGGAGAAAACTTGAATGTTGCAAACCAATATCTCCTTGCAAATACCTGGCGACAATCAAAGGTCAGAAGGGTGGGGGAAGATTCAGATGCTTTCAAAACATCGACAAACCTGCAATGTATGGAATGTTTGAATTTCTCTCCAAATATTTTAACTTGGCAATCCATCACATACACCCTGCTTGGCCTCCAACCCTCTCCCTCCGTGTTCATTTACTCAACTGGTCATGTGCTCTGGTCTGTTTGTGGAATGCCCCTGTATGCAAATTGGCTGCCACATTTTGCCCACAAAATACACAGTCACTGCAGTTTAAAGTATATGTCTGTGAAGCGTTTTGAGATGTCTTGATGTCATTGGCTGAGGGATAAGCCTTTGTTTCAAAGCTCTTATTGTTGTACTGTTTCCAAAGGGACTAGTGCTGGAGATGTTGTGTTGGGAATTGTCCTTGCTCTTTTGCGATCCAACTGCCTCTTGATTTGGCGATGTAGAGCTGAAACAAGGAGCATTCAAGTGACGTAGTGAATTCCTGTCGTGTTTTGTACACCATTTTCCCGCCTCCCCCCCCCTCCTTCCCCCGTCCCCACCTCCATTCACCATCGGCAGGAGAGTAAATCAGAAACTATGCTAATCTCTGGAATTCCCTCCCTCTACCGCTCCGTCTCGCTCTCTCCCCTCCCCCCAACACCCATCCCCTCTCTCTCCAGCTTCCTTCAAATCTACCTCTCCGACTGTACCAATGCAGTCACCTCCACCATCTCTCTTGCTCAGTCAGTGTCCAACCCCCATCACTGTGAAAGGCTCTTGAAGCATTCTCCGATGTGTAGAGCTGTGATGACTGCTGTGGTATTGGATGGTTGTTGGCTTTGAGCCTCTTACAGACCCATCAAGTCCATGTGAAATCTGTTTTGTATTGTATTCCAGAGAGTAATGCTTTATGGTGATGAATGAGTTAAAGGATGTTTAGCCTCGAGTTATCTGGTTTGGCATGAACCTTGTTTTTTTTGTCCCCTTCTTGGAACATGTGTGTGTGTGTGTGTGTGTGTGTGTGTATATAAAAAAAAAGTATTCAAAGCGTAGACAGACATCCCTCGTTGTTTGTTACTGCAAAGAAAGAAAAGGTCACATTGGTAGGACAGATTCCTAGGTTGGCTTTGAGATGCTTTTATTGAGTGAGTCAATTCGTTAACTCTGGAACGCATGGACTGTGGATCCCAGTCGCGCAACGGGAATCCCATCCAATGCCATTCCCAAGCCGAGTGACCGGTAAAGCGAGACGGGCGCAAAAAACCCGAGTGACGAACAAATTGCTTGACTCTTGTCTTCGTTGCTCACAGGTTCCACTCAAGGACAAACTCATCTTCTCTGGCAATCTGTACCAGTACATGGAAGACAACAGGAAGTGGAAGAACAGGCATTTCGTTGTCCACGACGATTACAACATCCTGTTTTACGACAGCAAAATGGTGAGCTGTGTGTCAACCGATTGGATGAGACGTGCTTGTACCTCCATCGAGGCTGGGGTGAGGGGCGGGGGGAACGGATGGGGGGCAGTGGGGGAATTTCACAAAGTATAAGAAAATCCGCCATTTTACTTTGTGTGTTTTTTTTTAAAAAAAGCAAATTGATCCGCGGTGTCTGTCCTTCTCGTCACCGAGAGACAGACTGTGGTGATGAGCACATTCTAGAACAGTTTAACCTAGAACCGCCCAAATTAATTATCGGCCACAAATATACAGTCATACATTCACTTTACAGAATACATATTCTGTGAAGCACTGTGAGAGGTTCGATGAGATGTGAAAAGCACTATATCAAAATGCAAGGATTATTATTATTATTATTATCACTCACTTAACATCACCCCCATGGGTACTAACTGTGTTGGGATCCACAAACCGGATCCCGCTCACTCTGTCTTCCCGGTTTGGGAATGTCGGATCATAACCATTTACTTGCAGGCTTATTTTTTCGTCGTCCTCGGCCAGTCAAGAAAAGCAAATTAATACTTATTCTGTGCAGGCTCTCTTTAAAAAGAGTCAATCCTTCCAGGAATTTTTCCCAAGGAATTTGGTGGAGGGCGGCAGGATGGGACTTGGTCCAGGGATGTGTTTCTCTCGTCGGCTTTGACGACTGGCAGTTTCCTCAGGAACCCATCAGTGTTTATACCACTCACAGAGATTCTTTGTGGGAAGCTTCGGGTTGCTGTGAGTCCTGTTGAGGAGGGCACCGTACAAAACTGCACATTAATTCAGATTAATGTTTACTTCCACATCAAAATGATTCTGACCCCACCCTTGAAAAACCAGTTTGTTTTGCATCCAATGAATACCTATGTTATGAGACAGCCAGGGCCAAGGTATTATTTGCAGCACAGAAAGAGGCCATTCAATCCAGCCAGTGCTGTGTGGGAGGGAGTTGGGGGCTGGTTGTGAGTGGCCTATTGTCGGGAAGTACCGACTTTCAGAAGAAACGTTAACCCGAGATCCAGAATACCTGTTTAGGTGGATAATTTAAAGACGCTGTGACTCTACAGTACAGAATTCTGTATTATTATTATTATCATCTTTGTCAATGAGCAAGTGTGACCAACTTGGATCGGCACGAGTAGAAAGACAATCTGCCCGAATCTCTGGCCAAATCTCGAGTCCCGATCGTTGCCGAATCGCCGGGGTCTTCAGATCACGACCTGCATTATTTAGCTCTGACGCATTGCATTCCACACATAACATTCCATCGTCTTAGGCAATGCCTCGAGAGCGACGTTTCCTGTGTTCGAGTTCCACCTGTGAACCGCTCCACGTACCAGGGCCTCCCCCCCCCCCCCCCCCCCCCCCACCCATCAGTAATAATAATAATAAGAATCATCAACCTCCTCCTTGCAATTGGCATCGCACCTTCTCGCATATTCAAGGCGTCTGTAAAAATGCTTCTCAGTTTGTGCACTGAGACGGTCGTGGATTGAGTGACCAATTTTGTTTTGAGGCAATCGTTCAACAGAAGACCTGGGTGGGGTAGGGGTGGGGTGGGGTGGGTGGTGGGGCGGGGAGGGTGTGGGGGGAGAGAAACTCCCTACTCTTTCCGAAGCGCTCACGAGGTCCTAACAGTAAACCCACCTTGTGTTAACGCCTGCGGGCTTCCTGACCCTCTCCTGCTGTGTGTACGGCTTCGCAGGCTTGCGAGAAGGGAACCAATCCAAAAGGAGTCATTAACTGTGCCGGCTACAAGGTGTTGAACTCATCGGATCAGTACATGGCACTGCTCACCGCCAGTATGCCAGGTAGGCAACAACAGCCACCAAATTACATTCATAATTAGTCTGTAATTAGTTTGCCTGGGGACTACGAGAGAAAACTTTTCAAACCGGGCCTGTCTGCATGGGGGAAGGTGGGGGTTGGGAGGGGGGGAGAGGAGTGGATCGGTGGGGGTGTGTGTGTGTGTGGGGAGTGTGGTGTGTGTTGTCTGCGTGGGGGAAATGGGTGGGAGGGAGGTGGAGAGGAGAGAGGGATGGATCGGTGAGTGAGTGTGTGTGTGGGTGTGTGTGGGAGGAGGAATTGGTCGTGCGGTTTGCGTTGGCGCCCACTCCTCTCACCCTCCCTCCTCCTCCTCCTCCCTCCTCCTCCTCCTCGTGTGTTTTTTTTTCCCGAAGGGATCAGAGGGAAGACGGGCACCTTCCTGAAGTGGCCGACCGAGTTCCGCACCATGCTGTGGCATCCGTCCGGGCGTCACTTTTACTTCTGCGTCCTGGCGGAGAAGGAGCAGCAGAAGTGGCAGGCCGTCTTCCAGGATTGCGTCAGGCACCTGAACAACGGTGAGGACTGGCTCCTAGGTTTTTTCTCTCCTTCCTCGCGAACGGGTTCAAAGCTCGGCACGGCGAGTTTCCTTAACTCTGCACACACTCCACGCTTCGCACTGAATCCCTCGATCTCATCGGACTGTCGGTGTGCGCTGGAGGACGCTGCTGCGCGCAATCGGCTGCCGCGTCTCGCCCACAGAATATACGGTACGGTCAATGCGGCTTACAGTGTGTTCCGCGAAGGTGCTTCGAGACGTCCAGAAGACGTGAAAAGCCGCTACATCAAACGCAAGGATTATCATTATTATGATGAGAGTCGAAGGAGCATTTTTCTAAGCTTCAAACTGTCACAGTATCTTGTTCCTTGGCACGCAGATCATTTTTTAGAGAAAAAAAAAACCCTTGCGTGTGATACAGCGAGGAGAGTATCTCAACACGTTTCACGGGATATCCGCTGTACCGAAAGTGAGGATTTTTAATGATTAGGATTAGTATTAGTACTCAATGTGTGGACAGGCAAAGCACCTCTCCCCATTGTATTCCTTAATAGAACACAGATGGACTCGAGCTCATTCCAAGGCTGTGTGTTGCCATGTGTCTGAATGAAACTCCTGATGCCATATTTAGAAGCTGTCTCTCTCTCTCTCTCTCTCAACTATTTCCTATGAGTCAAATTTTCTTTATGCGGTATATATATATATATATATTTTTTTTTTTGAAAACTCCCATCTGGTGTTTGACAGACTAGCTATTCTCTGGCCTGGTTACAGAACCCACTGGCCACCAGTGAGGTAATGATTCCCAGGTCTGACGTAATCCTCGCTGACTTCACTTTGCATGTTCGTGTTCCCGCACCACAGCTCCCACCACCCCACCCACCCCGCCAACACCCCAACCCCATGTACCTGTTGAATAACCTCGTTTACAATGCCCCCGTTCTCCCGTAAAAGTCAGGGTGAGGTGGTGTCGGACAGGCAGCTGTAGACCTCTCCCCAGAATAGAGTAGAGGCTCAAAACGTAGCGGTTAGAGCACTGACCTCGTAAATGAGAGAACACAATGTTCGATTCCCGGGGGCAGGACGAAACCTTAGGCAAGTTTCCTTACCCCACAAGCCTCTGTTTAGCTGCTGGTAACTGGGAACATGGTTGTTAGTTGATTGGCGGATCACTTTACGTGGATAATAAAAATATATATTTTTAAACGGTCACAGAATCCACAACTGTTTGTGGGACATGGCTGTGCGCGATTGGCTGCCTGGTTTCGCCCACAAAACACACGGTCTATAGAATTCATTACAGTAATACAGTATATTACAGTACATTCTGTGAAGCACTTTTGAGACATCTCAACGACGAGATAAGTGTCTATATCAAATGAAGGACTTTATTATTATTCCATCCTGCGATGCCTCTCTTGATGCACACAGAGTACACGCACCGATCGCGGTGTCTCGGAGCGAGTTCACGTGGGAAAAACAAATACAACTCTTGCTTTGAGGCAGGCGACGTGTTAAAGCTCCCTTTTTATAAATAAACTACATTTTATTATCCCCTTAATACTCCACACCGCAACTCCGATGAAGTTCCTAGTCCTGATGTGAACCAGATTGCGAGACTGCTAAGAGCTATTGTGGTTTCAGGGGTTCCCGTGTTTAACTTCTGTAGCTACTGGCAGATTGTGGGGAGATTCTGTATTTGGAGAGCTAAGACACGGGCTCCATAATCTTCCATTTGTTGCCACACAGTGAAGCTGTGTTTGTTCCTGTTTTTTTACCCTCTCTTTTCGTGGCTATCTCCAAAAAGTTTTTTTTTCTATTTTTTATAGTTGTTTTTTTTTCCAGTTTTTGTAGAAGATTTACAGGGACAAACCTCTTAGCTATGGAGGGTTCCAGAGGGAGAGAGAGAGACAGTGATAGTCCCTCACTCTCCTCTGCCCTATTCACAATAATAAAAATTGGTCATTTCAAATCACGACTGTATGTGTGGGGGGGACGCCGCTTTGCGCAATTGTCTGCCGCGTTTCGCCCACAAATATACAGTCAATTCACTTTACAGTGTATCCTGTGAAGCGCTTTGAGACGTCGATAAGATGTGAAAAGCCGCTATATCAAATGCAAGGATTATTATTATTAATATTATTATTACGCCTTCCCTCCCGTCGGGAGGCGCTCGAAGGAATGACCGTGTGGGAGAATAGGCCACGATTTTTCCTTAAAGCACTCCCTCCCTCCCTCCCTTTTATGTGGATTCAGTATCCGAGGCTGGGCGGTACAGCCAGCCTGCCTTACATCCCTAAACGGCTCGCGTCAGTCCTGGCATTAGGTGTTTCGGCTTCAGTTTCGGATTTCAGCTGCGTTTTCCGCGGATTGTAATTAACTTTTTTTTGTATAAACAAAAACGTCGGTTACGTCCTGGAGGGAGGGAGGGAGGGAGGGAGCGTGTGCAATTTTTGGCAACGAGTTTTTTTTAAAATAGCTTTCAAGCTCCTCTTGTGCACCACTCCGCCCTCAACATAATTGTGTTATTTTTTGGGGAGCAGTCAGTAGTGTATGTGAGCGAGTGAGGGGAGGGGTGGCAGTCAGTACTGTATGTGAACGAGCGAGCGAGCGAGCGAGGGCTCATGATAATTCTTGCATTTGATATCGTGCGTTCAAGCGTCTTTCAGACTTTTCAACTCACCTTACAGGGTGTGGTGTAAAGCAGTGTTGGCTGTGTGCGTTGTACAGACGGCGGCAGCAGCCAATTTGCATACAGCAGTGTCCCCACAAACAGCCGTGAAATCAATGGATGTTAATTAAAATCCGTATCAAAAGAGAAGGGAGTTACTCTCCCTATGTCCTGGCCAATAATTTCACTGCCCCCCCCCCTCCGTCTCCCCAACCCCACAAGATAACATTGGTCATTAGTTCCTGGATGTTTGCTGGATTATTATGTTTTCGCGCTAACAGCTAGAGGAACAGTCATTACTCTAAAGCAATTTGAGACCACAACAGCACCAATAACAAAATTACATTTGTACAACGA